>OU343115.1:65073442-65123442 GCA_910594885.2 Bibio marci
TAATAAATCACACTATTTTGTAATTAAAATATTATAAAAATAATTCAGGTTTTTTTTTCTGTTTTATTGATTAACATTAAATTTATTAATTTTAATTGATTTTTGGTATGTGAAAAAATTTAAAATTTTGTGTGATTTCGTTTCAAGTATTTTATCGATTGTGGGCGAATATCGAAGTCTGTTTGAAAAATAATCGAAATAATTGGTTTTTTCTTCACGTTCAATCACGGATTTTCTTTCCGAAAACACGAAATTGGAATGACATTATTTAAAAAGTTGTTTACTTAAAAACCTGTGCCCGTTAATTTTCGGGTACAAATGGTGCATTGTGTGTGGGTTTTTTTTTAAAATTAAAAATTTAATGCTTTTCTTGACATATGATTCAATTGAAATAATAATAAATAACATAAAATTATGAAGTCCACAATTAATTTCGTTATTGATTAAATTTAAAATATTGAAATATAATATTTTTCGTTCACTGGTACAAAATAATGTTTTTGCATAATTAAATTTTAAGTTAAAAAAATTTTTGAATAAATATATCTTTAAAAATAATAATTGTTTCAAAATTTTATAATTCACTTAGTGTGTGTGTGTTAGTGTGTGTGTTAGTGTGTGTGTATTTATAGTACATTTAAACAAAAAAAATTAATAAATTCCATTACGAATAATTGCTTTTTTTTTTGTTTCTTAATTAATTTATAACCGACAATTTTTTTCTGCGTGCACTAAAAAAAAAGATTCATATTTAAATAAATAAAACTTAAAAAAAAAAAAAAAATAAATTAAAATTTCACAAAAACCGATAATTTTTAACTTAACCAATTTTTTTTTTCTTATTTTTTTTTATTTTTTATTAAACTTTTTATTTCAATCAGCAATTTTTTTTAACTTTTATTCGAATTTTGTTAAACAATATCATAACGTGGTTTACAATTTGAATTCATATGACGCTTCATATTACTATGAATATTTGTTTTATAACCACACATTCGACCACAAAAGAATTTCGGCGGTTGACCGCATTCATTTTTTATGTGACAATTTAAACTATTTTTCCATTTATATTTACGTTTACAATTTTTACATGACCATGGTTTATCATCGATTGCCGTATAAATCATATCATTATTATGTGATGTTATACTTTCACGTTTCACACGTTTTAAATTATTCGTATACAATAGTTGACTGCTGCTGAATTTATTGTTATTATTTAATGATGATTTTGTCGTTGATTTAAATGATTTATTGCGATATCTTATATTTTGTTTATTATTATTGTTACTATTATTTATATTGTTATCATCAATACATAAATTACTGTTACTGCTGTTGCTATTACCGCTATTATAACCAACACCACTAAAACCCCATGGTAATTGTAACTTTGAAGCATCAGTTGAAGATGATGGTGAACATGATGATGATGGTGGTGGTGGTGGGGGCTGTGATTGTAGTGGCGATGATGACAAATGATTTGTATTATTATTATTATTATTATTATTATTATTATTATTAACCATAGCCGTAGTATTAAATTTAGAACATTTATTATTATTAGCAATGGTTTTATTTTTCATCAATTTATTATTATTATTAGTAATAGATTTTATGTTTGCAATAAATTTGTTAGTGGAAATAGCAGTAGTAGCGGTAGTATTAGTAGTAGCAGTAGCGGTAGTAGTGGTTGTATTATTATTATTAATATTATTATTATTATTAGTAGTAGCAGTAGTAGTAGAATTGGCAATTGTATTAGTAATATTACTAATATTATCAATAGTTGGAATAGAACTTCGTTCAAATTTTAAAAAATTTAATCCACGAAATGAACCTAAATTTATAGCTTTATTTTTTTTTATGTTAAAAAGAAAAATAAGAAAACAAAAAACAAAAAAAACAATATGTAAGAAGAGAAAAAAAAAAAAAAAGTTTGGTTAGTAAATTTTTTAAATATATATATATTTTAAAAATATTAAATAAATTTAGTTAAATGAAAATAAAAAAAAAAATAAAAGCACGACACAACCACACAAAAATTTTTAAATATACTATTTTTTTAGTTTTAGTTTTTTTCGGTTTTTTTTTTTTTTGTTACGTACCCTGTGAAAGCAAATTAAAAGTTTATTTTATTTATTAATTTTTTAAATAATATATAAATTAAAAAAAAAAAAAAATATATATACTACAAATTTTTATTATATATTAACAATATAAAAATGTTAAAAAAAAAAAAAAATAGAAATAAATAAGATTAAAAAATAAATTATTGTTCCTTTTTTGTGTGTTGTTTAAACTACTAATCGCTGTCATTTTTAATGTATTTTCCATGTCCTTCCATCATTAACCATTAAAATATTTATTTTTAATTTATATATATTCTCTTGTAACCTTCTCTAAGCGCTCCCGCGTTATTACGAATTATTAAATATATTTATTTATATGTGTCGCGCTGCGTCGTACACAGTTGATCTTACCTAAAAAAAAAAAAACATTTTATAAATTAGTAAAAAATAATTAGAAATTAGAATAGAAAAAAAATTATATTTTTTAATAGCCAATATAAAAAAAAAAAATATAAAAATTAAAATTTCTAACTTTCTTTCATTTTTTTTTTTTTTTTTTTTGATTGACAAAAAATTAAAAGCAAATTTATTAATAATAATAATAATAATAAAAATAAAAATAAAAAAAAAAAAAAAAAAACTATACTAAATAATAATTAAAAATAAATGATAACATGTGGTAAAAATAATAAAAAATTAATAAAAAAAAAATATGGTAGTAGAAAAATTACATTTCATTTTTCTATTTATTTTTTTTTGTCTTAATTTGGGTTTTGTTGAATGCCATTTTGTTTTTTTTTTTTTATTTTTTTGCATCAACAATATTTAACTTTTTTTTTTTTTAACAATATTTGATTTTATTTCTTTTTTTGTGAGTATTAAAAAAAATTGTTTTATTTTTTATCCATCACTTCTTCTCCCACTCTCTGTCTTTCACTTTTCCACTTTCTTCTCTCTCTCTCTGTCTCTCTCTCTCTATCTCTATTTATATTTAATACATATTTAAAACAATAAAAAAAAAAAAAAAAAAAAAAAATATTAAAAATATTAAAAATATAAAATATTAATTTTATTTTATAATACAATAAAAATGAAATTCCCATCACCACATATTTTATTTTACTATATTTAATTAAAATTAATTAATTGTTTTTGCCTTAACATGATATGGAAAATTAACTTTATAAATTTAACTCTACCGTTTTATAGTAAAATATATAATCTTTTAACTTAACTTACTTACTTATTTAATTAATAATTATTGGAATATAATAAAATGTCTTTTATTTATTTTCTTATTATCATTTTTTTTTTTTTATTCTTTTTTTTTATTTTTTTTTTGTTTTTTTTTTTTTTTTTCTTAATTTTTTTTTAAGTAATTTTAAATGAAAAATGTTTTAATATTTAAAAAATAATTATATAAAAAAATATGTAATATGTTAATATTTATTTTTTACATAATTTCAATGGAATATTATTTAGATTTTTTTTTTTTATGTATTTTTATTAACAATTAAAAAATATCAATTATGTATAAAAGTATTTTTATTTATTATTTTTTTTTTTCTTTTTTTTATATAATAAAAAGTATTAATTAATAATTTTTGTTTTAATTTTTCATAAGCACCCAATTTTTAATTTTTCCGTTTATAATAATAAAATCTAAATTAAAAGTGAAAAATTTTCATAAAAAAAAAAAAATTAACAATTGATTGAAAAAGAATGAATTTTTAAATTTAATGTTTCCGGAATTTTGACGTTTGTGCTCAATAAAAAAAAAAAAAAAAAAAAATATAATAAAAAAAAAATAAAAATTAACAAAATTTTTTTTGCTTACTTAAAAATTAATTAATTCTTTTATTTTTTTTTTGTTAAAAATAAATTTTGTATTTTGTGTGTGTGTGTGTGTGTGTGTGTGTGTACAAAATAAAAATAATAAAAAATAAAGGCACATTTGATAGGAATAAAATAATTTTCCTGAGGTAGTAAAACGTTGTGTTTAGAAAAATATAAAAAAAAAAAATTAATATTTTAATTAAAAAAAAAAAAAAAAAAAAAAACAATATAATTTAAAATGGAATAAAAAAAAAAAAATAATGAATGAAAAAAAATACTGAATTAAAAAAAAAAAATTATTTATTTTAAATGCATTTTGACTAAAAAGAAGAAAAATTAATATTTTTATTTTATTTTGTTTTTGTTTTAAACCTAATTGTATTACTTTTTTTTCTTTTTTTTTTTTTTATTTCTCTAAAAACTATGGAAATGTATTTTTATATATTTATTTATTTATTTTTTTATTTTTTTTTTTTTTTTTAATTAATATCACTGTGCCTGAGTAATTTTAAAATAATATTTATAAAAAAAAAAAAAAAAAAACAAATATTTTTATTTTATTCATTTAATTTTTTCTCTTATTCATTTATAAAATTGCTTTTTCATAATATTTTTTATTTTTTATATTTTTCTTTTCATTTTTATTAATCTAAAATGTGTAAAAAATAATCTTAAAAAATATTTTTTTCTTCACTAAAATATTATTATAATTATTATAATTGTTTAATTATTAATTATTATTTATCTTACAATGTGCTTAATAAAAAAAAAAAAAAAAAAAAAAAAAAACAAAAAAAGAAATAAAAATTAATTTCTTTTTTTAAAAAATAATTAAACAATAACGGGAGGAATGCAGTAAAATATTAAGAGAGTATACAATGTTTTTTTTTTTTTTTTGTTATTTTGATTTTTAGGAATAATAGAAATAAATTTTCTACTTAATTATTACAAATTTTAAAATTAAATAGTTCTGGCGGCGGCGGTTTGTTATTATTTTATAATAAAATTATAGTTTTTTTTCTATTTGTTTTTTGATTAGACAAAGAAAAAACAATTAATTAATGTTAAATAATTTTTTGAAAAAATATTTAAAAATTAAAAATAATGTTAACATAAAGTTGATTTAAAAATATTCAATAATTAATATAACATTAATTTTTAGTTTATAACAAATCATAAATTGATGATAAAGCTGGAAAAAAAAAGCCCCCGCTTTAATAGAAAACTGTTTTTTCCAGGTTGCCACCAAAAATTGTTCGTTATCCAACGTTATCTATTGAATTTATATATTTTAATGGGGTGGTGGTGGTGGTGGTGGTGTTGTTGTGCTCTGCGACATTATTTTAAATTACAAAATAAAAATAAATATTGGTGCAATTAATATGTTAATTTCATTCATTTTTAATTATTTATCTTTGCACACAACAACCGGTCACCCCCCCCCCCCGCCCCCCCACTCTTTAACACAGCCGAGATTATAATATATTTTCTTTGTGTTCTTTGAAGTGAGAATAAAATTTAAAAATGTATTTAAACTTTGCAATAGAAAAAATTTTTAAAATTAGAATTAATATGCGCTCCCTCCCGGGAACCTTTGATTTAATTTATACACATCCTCATCTTTGTTATAATATCATATTTTTATATTTGTTTTTGTCGTCGTCGTCGTTTGACATGAGCTAAACAAATGACACACGCACATTAAATTTACATTACGTCCAGTACTAATTTAATTATTTTGTGTTAACACATCCAAATCAACCACATCATCGACATCATCATCTATCACTAAATAATTAATTAAAAAATTCATGCAATAAAAATGTCATAGAGTAATTATTAAATTACAAATAATTCGTATTATTATGCAATTTAACAGAAGAAAAAAATAATAAAAAAAAATAAAAATAATAATTGGAAAACGAAAATAATGTATTTTACATTGTTACATTCATAACAGTTCCGTCTTCATTTAATGGAATTATATCGACACGATTCGTACTATCCAAATTATTACCATCTTCTAATTTTATATTCGCTTTATGCATGCGCTCTAAATGTCGACCGATATGCATTTTTTGCTTTGCTTTATAAACACAAAATGGACACTGAAATTGAGGTTCTTTACCACATTCCCATTTCTGATGATTTCGTAACGATGATTTTAATTTATATACACGACCACATTCCGGACACGGATAACCTAAACCATTCGATTGTGACAAAACTTTTGAATCATTATTATTATCATTATTCATACTATTGTTACTACAATTATTATTATTATTATTGTTGTTATTGTTATTGTTGGTGTTGCCGTTGCCGATGTTGTTCCCATTTCCGCCGCCGCCGCCGCCGCCGCCGTTGTTGCTGCTATTATTATTTATTGCTGCATCTTTTTCACTAGGCGTTGGACTAACAGCATTCGAATCATTTGATGATGAAAATACTAATGGTGTAGCACCTTCCTGTAATTGTGTTACTAATGGCATTGCTAAACGTGCATTCCATTGATCCCATGATAAACCGGCTATACACGTAATCCTTAAATCTTCTTCACTTGTGGCAGCTATATTTTTTGTGTGTGTATTGGTTTTTTTTTTTTTTTTTTTTTTTTTTTCAAATTTTTAACGTACAAGGGAATTTAAATGATTAAAAATACACAGGAATAGGAAAAAAGGATTTTTAGTTTAAAAAAAAAAACGAAAAAAAAAGCCAAGGAAATAAATAATTATGAAAAAAAAAAAAAAAAAAAAAAACAAAAAACATACGAAAAAAAAAAAAAAAAGAAAACAATAATCAAAAGATTATAAAATTATAAAAATTACGAAAAAAAAAATATAAATAATATAAAATATAAAACTAATTAATTAAAATTAATTAAATAAAAATAAAAAAAAAAAAAGCAGTTGATTTCTTTGTTTTTTTTTTTTGGCCTACAAAAAAAAAATGGTATAATTAAAAATAAATTATTTTGCAAGCACAAAACACAACACAAAAATAAAAATTTTATTTTATTTTATTTTATTTAATTTTTTTTTTTTTAGCTGTTAGGATATTTATTATAAAAAAAAAAATAAATATAAATTTATTAAAAACAAATAAAATACATAAAATCCAGCATTCCTGTATATGCGGCGGCGGGCAGTAATTGTTAAAATTTCCATATTCAGTATATTCGAATATTTTTAAGACACATGATCATGCGCACAGTTCATAAGTTATATTCTTTTTTTTTTTTTTTTTACAAAAATCTTTTGCATCATTAGAATAAAAGTTAATTTTTATACAAACAAAAAAAAAATTAAAAAAATACAATAACATTTTTGCCGCCTAAAATAAAACAAAATAAAAATTATAAATTAGTTTAAAAAAAAATTTAATAAATTTTAAAAATTATTTTTTACATACCTAATTTTTATTTTTAAGTTTATTTTTTAAATTAAATTCAGGCGGGGGGAAGGAGGTCTCATAAAATTAAAATAGTAAATTTATATATAAACAAAAATTGGAAATCCCTTAGCCGATTTTCTGGGATAAATAGACATTTTGTGCTGCGCCCAATTACCCACTTAATTTTAAATAAATACTACTGGGAAATATATTTCATTTTTTTTCTTATATATTTTATAGTGCCAATTAAATTTAATAAAAAAATAAATATATATATTTATACAGTGAATATTGTATAGAACCCGAGCGACCCTATATAAATGAATAATACCATTTCAATGCAATACAATGGTACAACATCAAATCCAATTAATATGAAAATAAATACTATAGAAAACAGAAATAAATTGAGTTAAATTTTCATATAAAAAATATATTGTATTCAATGGAAATATATAATTTAGTCACCGTGTAGTACTTTGTTGTACCCAATTTGGACTAAATACATAAATTCACTGTATATATATTTGATAATTGTTACAGTTGTTTTTTTTCATGTACAGTTCTTCTATGACGTTTTAACAGATCATTACGTTTAAATTTTTTCTGACATACATTACATTCAAATCTTGCAATTTGTCCACATTCATATCTCAAATGTCTATTTAAAATACCAATATTTGAATAATTATTAAAACATCTTAAACATTTAAAATGTCCACGGATGTCATCAGGATGATGCGGTGCATCAACATCCTTATTCTTATCATCATCATCATCATCATTGACATCATATTTTACAATAGCATTTACATTTTTATTATTTATAATTTTTATTAATTTTCCATTGATAATTGATAGTTTATTTTTGTTATTGTTCATTTTAAAATGATTTCTATTTGTTGCATAGTAAATAATTTGTTGTTTATCTAAAATAAAACAGAAAAAAAAACAAAAAATTAATATAAATAAATTAGTGAGAGAGAGAGAGAGAGAAAAACAAAAAAATAATTTCACTAGAATTAATTAAATAAATAAATTTTCCATGTGATAATTTATTTTATTTTTATTTAATTAATTCTAATTCTTACAAATTTAAATGTTCTTATTATTTGTAACATTTATGTAACATAAAAATGTAAGGTATTTAATTTACATATTTTTTGCATGTGATGGATGACGGTGGCTGTGGTGTGATTATGTTAATGTATTAATTAATTTCTTATTATATTAAATTTAAATCTTAATAAATATATCTTACAAATATTATTCAACACATGAGACATGAAATTTAAAAAAAAAAAAAAAAACATTAAATCGTGTCGTTACCAAATTCTATCATCAAATACCACTTTTTACTATATTGTAATTATGGTGTATTGGAAAGAAGTTATAGATGATACAAGTCCCCCTGCAAAAAGGTTAACTTTAATTTTTATGAATTATTAAATTAATGATAATAAAATATTGTTGTGATGCTAATGATGATGTTACGGTCGATAAATAATACTACTGCAACTAGTACTACGACGACCACCACCACCACCACTAATATTAAATATTATATAATTATTATAATTTTCTGAAGTTCTCACATATAAATGTTTATTCATATGTTGTTTTAAATTATATTTACGTTTACGTGAATGCTGCTTACAATACGGACATTTAAATCTTATTTTTGATGAAATATAATCACATCCATATTGTAAATGTCTGTCCAATCCTCTTTTGACACGTAGCGGTGTTGTTGATGTTGCTGGTGTTATTGATGGTAGTATTGCTGGTGGTGGTGGTGGTGGTGGTGGTGGTGCTGCTGATGATATTGTTATGGCAACCTAAAAATTTAGAGATTGATAAAGATAGATAGATAGAGAAGGATAGAAAAAAAAATAAATAATATATGAAAATAAAATAAAAATTAAACTCTAATAATGTTTTTTTTTCTTTATCATCAAATATAAAAATTAATTTAATTGATTTTTTATATATAGGAAAAAGAAATTAAAATCTAATTTAATTAATTTTTATTTATAATTATTATTATTATGGTATAATTATTATTAATATTATTATTTTTATTATTATTAATTTTAATATTATTATTTTTATTATTATTGTTATTATTATTATTATTATTTTTATTATTATTATTATTATTATTATTAATATTATTATTATTATTATTATTATTATTATTATTATTATTATTATTATTATTATTATTATTATTATTATTATTATTATTATTATTATTATTAATATTATTATTATTATTATTATTAATTTTATTTATGAATTATTATTAAATATTAAACTATCGCATAAAAATATCACAATATTTATTATTTTTGCCTTTTCAAATGTGTGTATGTCTCTTTCTTATTTTTTTAATTTAATTTAATTTAAATTTAATTTAATTTTTATATTACAAATATGAATAAAAACAATAAATAATTATTAATTAATGCAATATTATTACGTTTTAAACCCCATTACCCATTGAATTGTTTCTTTAATTATTTTAATTTTTTTTATCCAACTTAAAATACATTTTTAAATAATAAAATTATAAAATTTAAAACTAATTATTGTAATTATTGATATTTAAAAATTAATAATTAAACACTCACATACATATAATTCGCATATCATATTTTATTTAAGATTTAATAGTTATTTGTTTGTGTTGGTGTTTGTGTGTGTGTGTGTGTGTGTGTGTGTGTGTGTGTGTTTGTGTGTTTTGTTCTGTTCTCTCTCTCTGTCTTTTTCATTATTATAATATAATTTTAAATTTTAATTAATTAATACTGTGTATTTTAAAGTCTGTCACACATAATAAATAAATTTTATAAACTAAAAATTAATTGTTGCTAAGTATTTTTTTGTTTTTTTTTTGTTTTTTTTTTTTTTTTATATGAAAAAACTTTAAGTACATTTTTTAGTCCTAATTTATTAAACTAACAAATAGAAATAGTTTACATTGTAACGTACTTCAGTCACGACCGACTAAATTAAATAAAATTTTATTAATCAATAGATTTGTCACGATTTTTAGTAATATTTTTGGGGCAGTGCAAAATAAATAATAAATTAATGTGAATCAATTGCAATTACAATTTCGTTAATTAAATAAATTAATTTATAAACCACAAAAATTTTCAATAGCGACATATTTTTTTTTTTTTTAATAATTTAATGGAAAAAAATAATTGCTCATACAAATAAACACACATATAAGCACACAAGTTCACATGCACACACACACACACACACACACACATTTTATCATAATTTAATACAATAAAAGCAGTAATTTTTTTTAAAATTAATATTAATAAGTAAACATGTGATTTTGTAAAAAATTATTATCATATTCCATGTGTCGTCGTTGTAAATGACTTTTTAAACTATTCTTACGTTTTGCTTTATATTTACAATATGGACATTGAAATGATGGTAATTTACCACATTCCCAACGTTGATGATGACGCATATAACGTTCAGCTTTATATGATTTACCACATTCACATATGTATCGACCATCAATAATTAACGGTTCAATTGCAAATTGAGACTGTTGTTCTTCGTCTTGTAATGGTGGCGATGATATATCATCACCATCATTTGAATCATCGTATGAGTAAAAATTCATGTATTCTTCGGATTGTGTTTTAAATGGTGGTAAATATCGTCCTACAAAAAATCCAAATAAAATTTATGAAATTTATTTTAAATTATTTGTTACAACAATTTTTAATATTTATATTTATAATTAAGAATAATAATAATAATAATTTAATCACAAATATTAAATTAATTTTTTAAATTAAAATATTATATATTATTTATAAAAATTGTTACTCTGCAAGTGAAACACACACACACACACACACACACCTAAACCTAACATTCATAATATACAGACAAATTGATAATTACGCATCAATTGGTCTGCACAATTATTGGAAAAATAAATGTTTTTCAACTTATAATTCCAAAATGATGTGTGCCTAGATAATATTGTTTAATGTTTTAGTGACACATGTCATGCAACACCGATATTTTCCAAAAGATACTTCTTTTATTATGGATTCCGACCTAAACAAACAAATTGGTAGCGCAGCTAAAACAAAAATCTATTAATTAAGTAAATTTTTGGAAAATAGAACCCAGTATTTTTTCACGATCACAATTAGCATTGTGGCGGCGTCACCAACTAAACTGAATATAATAATTAATTTACATATTTTTTAATTGTTAATTGTTGATATTTATACGCACGCATGAGTGCGATTAACAAAATATTTTAACAATTTTTAATTTTAATAAAAGAATTTAGTAATATTTTTTTACATAATTAAAAAAAAATACTTATTAGAAATTAAAACAAAAATTATTATTTACATAAAAAAAAAAAAACCATACACCCACAATATTAATAGATATTAAAAACACACACATGCGCCGCCGCGAGTGAATAAAAATTATTTCCAACTAAAATTATTATGCAAAATATGCCTATCAAAAATTGAACAAATAGATTAAATAGATGGAAATCGCTCACCGCAATATAGATGAGTTGGTAAAATTAAGTGTAAAATTTTATAATAAACAAACAATAAATTGGTCACCGACCGCATAATAAGTTTGGAAAATCAAATATTTTGGTATGGTAAAATTGGAAAATTTGAGAAAAATAGTTGTTTTGAATTGGAAATTTATAATTAAATTGAATATAATTTTAAAATGTGCAAAATTGTTCTAAGTAAAATTGCGTTTGACAATAATTTATCAAAAGGAATTATATTTTAAGCAATTTGAATAATAAATTAATTTTAATTTCTTAAATTTTAATATAGGGGAGCAGAAACCCGCGTGCATATTGTTCCGCCTCCGTACACACATTAACTATTGCAAATACCATTGAGCACAAATGAATTAGATATAAAAAGCAAATAAAATAATAAAAGCTACTTAAAATTAATTAATTGTTAAAATTCTTTTTTGTTTTTTTTTTTGTTTTTTTTTTTTTTTAAATATAAAATTATTTAATAATTATTTAAATTAATAAAAAAAAAAACATGACAATAAAAATTAATGGATTTTTTTTTTTTTAACAAATTTCGTTGTTGTTTTTTTTTTTCTTTCTCCTCCACATTTCAATTATGTTTCAATTGTTAATAATTATAACAACAACAACAAAAGAAAATAAAAACCATACAAATGTTACATTTTGTTATAAGTTGTTGAGCTAGCTGTGCCGCCACACACAGACACACACACACACACAATTAATTAAACGACATATCTGTGAAACAAAAAAATTAATTATTAATTTAAAATTTTAAATCATAAAAAATGTTTGTACTATTTAAAAAGAAAAAAAAAACCTTATTCTCGTCGTCCGTTGTCCATAGATTTTAAACCATTTCAATAATTGTTTATTTAACACACTCATCCCATCAACTGGATTACAATAGCAATCAATTAAAAAAGGTTGTATTATTTATTAAATCCATATTGTAAATATTTTCTTAATTTCAATATTATAAATCCTAAAAAAAAAACAAAAGAAAAAAAAAATTCGTCATTAAAAAATATTAAAAATTAACCGCCGCCGTCGCCATCGTCTGGCTGCTGACTTTACTAACAAAATACCAAGTTTTTTTACAAATAAATATTATTAATTAATTTTTTTTTTATTTTTTTTTTTTTACTATTATTTATTAATATTTTTATTATTTTTTTTAGAATATTAGAAATAAATTTTAAATAAATTTAATATTATTTAATTTTTGATTTGTTTTCTAGTCTTTTTAATTATTTTTTTTGTTGCTTTCAATAAATTTCTATTTCTATTTTTATTTTTATTTATATAAATTAATTTTAATATAATTAAGTTTTAAAAACATTCCACATAAAATTAATAAATAAATAAATAAATGGAATGTGTAAAAAAAAAGCTTTTGTTATTATTTTGTAAAATATTTTTTTTTTTGGTTTCGTGTAATTAATATTAAAATACAAAAAAAAAAAAAAAGAAAACTGTATTTACAGAAAAAGAAACTAAAAAAAAAAAAAAAAAAACAAACATCGAGATTAAAAATAAACCAAAAATTTGAGAAATACAAATTACTAAAATATGGAATTCTGAATCAAAAATTGTGTAACAGCAGCAAATGAAATTTTTTATTTCGAAGTCGAACATTGATCGATTAAAAATTAATGTATTTGTTTATTATTTAATATTTGTTGCTGTTGTGGAAGTGACGGTGGTTGTGGTGGTGTTGGTGTTGGTGTTGGTGTTGGTGTTGGTGCTGCTGCTGCTACAGTTCCTTCAATTTGATTATGTTTTTTCATTGCATGACGTTTTATATCATGCTTTCTCTTTGATCTGTACGAACAATGACTACATAAAAATATACGTTCTCGTCGACATAGATTTTTGTGAATTAATAGGGATTGTGGTTCTACAAAATATTCTCCACACGCACAATAAACCGTTGATGTTGAATCAGTAAAAATGTCAAGTTTTTTATTAATAATTTGATTATTATTATTATTATTATTATTATTATTATTATTATTATTATTATTATTATTATTATTAACTTTTTTAATTTTTCCCACTTTAGTACCATTATTAACAACACCACCACCAACACCTTTAACTTTACGTGAACGTTGTAATTGTTGTTGCTGGTGCAGTTGTGGTAGACTAATTTCATACTCTGCATTAAATAATACTGGCATTTCCGTTGATGAATATGATGACGATGATGGTTGTACCAAATTTTTTAATATACCTAAAAAGAAATAGAAAAATAATAATAATAAATTATTTCATTGATAAAAATAAATCAGAATTAAAAAGGGTGGGAGGTGAGGGTGGAGGTGAAAAAAATTGAAAATTTACGTACCATATTTAAATAAAAAAAAAAAAAAAACGTAAGCAAAAAAAAAAATTAAAACACTAATTTTCTGCATATTTTATTGTTTATAAAAAAGCTATTAAAATATTCTATTTAAATTTCAAATAATTAATTAAAAATCAGTTCATTTTGTTTTTTGTGTTCATTTCATAAACACGAAAAAGGAGGGCGCGCATAAAAATCCGAAAATTAAATACAATTGTACGATGGATAATAAATATTTGTCGGTGAAATGATATTTTCCACTTCACTTTTGAATCCAAAAATTTCATCATTTCAATGTTTATCGGCGATATTTATTTATGGATATATTAATTATTAATTACAAAATTAAATATACATTCATATTTAATGTAATATAATTAAATTAATTATTGTATACAAATTTATAATTAAGTAAAAAAAAAAAAAATGTTTAAATGAAAAAATTGTAAAATAAAAACTAAAATAATTAATATTAAAAATATATCACACTAATTTTATAGTTTTTGTTAAATTCTCAGTCAACGAAATATGAAAGACGTGTGTATTTATTTTAATTTTAATTAAATTTTGCATTCAGTTTTTGGTCATTGCCATCATGTATTCGAATATTTTTTAAGAGTAACCGAGATTTTATTTTCTCATAGTAGCTAAACCTTTTGATCATTGATATAAAAATGACAAGTATAACTTAAAGTAATAATTCATAATAAAATTTTTAAAACTGTGATATAATAGCCCATTCTTTCCTATCTTATGAAACATTTACTAGCAATAAATAGCAAATAGTTGGAAAAAAGAAAACAATTTAATGGCACGGCAATTACGGGATGATGGAGATGATAATGATATTGTAATATATTTGGCAAAAACAATTACTAAGTGTTAATACAAAAAAAAAAAAAAAAAAAAAAAAAAACATTTTTATTCATCAAATGACATTTTATGAACACATAAAACATGACGACGCAAATGTTTTTTACGTTTTGCACAATAAAAACAAAATGGACATTGAAATGTTGGTTCTTTTCCGCATTCCCATCGTTGATGATCGGTCAATGAACCTTTTGATTTATATGTACGTCCACAATAACATTCAAATTGACGTTGATTGGATGATGCCGACGACGACATATTATTCATATTAATATTATTTTTTTTATGGAATAATGTTGTTGTTGATTTTTTTGCAAATGTTGTTGTTCTTACTGCTGTTGTCGGCGGTATTAAATCATCATTTGAAAATTGTACTAGTCTATTATTTGTTGTATCAAACCAATACGTATTCGCATCATTATCTATAATTTCTAAATTAGAAAAGCAAAAAGCAAAAAGTAAAAAAAAAAAAAAAAAACTATTAGTATTTAAATTATAAAAAATAATTAATTAAAATTTATATATAATTACAGACACACACAAACACAATAATAATTAATATTAAATAATAATAATAATAATAATAATAATATTTCACACGACATATATTTACCATATAATATTTTTACTACACCTGGAAATATGTGTTCGGACTAAACATAAAAAAAAATTAAATAATTAATTAAAATATAAATTTTTTTTTTTTTTTTTTCAACTAATTATATTAAAATATATATTATTTATTTTTTGTTTTATTTTAATTATTTTTTTCCTTTTTTATACTTTTTTTTTTTTTTTTGTTGCTAATTTATTTTGCATAAAAATCTTTGAAAAAAAAAAAAAGAGAAAAAAGAAAGAAAAATATTAAAAAAAAAAAATCTTAAAAATAAAATATAAATATATAATTTTCTAATTAAATTTTCTTTTTTTTAGTCTTCAATAATTTTTGTCGAATATATTTTTTAGTCATTTAACTTTTTTCTTTGTATTTTATTTAATTTATTTTTTTTTTTTTTTTTTTAATTTTTTAATAAAATTTAATCATTTTAAAATTCTACATTTAAAAATATTATTAATTTTTTTTTTTGTTCTTTATTAACAATTTTTATTTTAATTTTTTTTTAATTTTTTAATTGTGTTTACTTTCTTTGCTTACGTAAAAGTATTAATAAATAGAAAATATTATAAAGATTTTCAAATTTTAATTAACAAAAGGTAAAAAAATTTTCTAACATGCAATTTTTTATGATTTTAATTTAACTTAAAAAATTTTAATAAGCCATTTTTTTTTTTTTTATGTCTTTGTAAAATTTAAAACAAAAAAAAAAATTTAGAAAGAGATTAAGAAACATTTGGCTTACGGTTGCGCTTAAATTTAAAAAAAAAAAAAAAACCACACATTAAAAATTAAAAAAAAAATTAAAAAATTAATAATTGAAAAACAAATAATCAGTACTTTTTACTTAAAAATAAAATAAATTAATATTGAAAAAAAAAAAAAAAAAAAATGTTTTTCTTTTATTAATTTTATTTTACATTAATAATTTTTAATATTTTTATTCTTCTTTTTAATATTTGGATGGTGACAATAAATAAAATTGTAGAAGTTTTTTTTATTTTTAATTAAGGCAGTGTGTTAAGTCGTGTTTCGTGTGACACGAAAATAAAGAGGAGAGTAACTTCGAGAGGAAAAACGCGGATCACCGTTGCGTCATAGGCTTCTTCTTATTTACAATTGATTTAAAAAATAAAAATCGATGATCCCGAACCTTTAACGCGTTGTATCTAATATCATTTAGAACCACAATTACGTAAAAATTTATCGTTTCACAATTTTTTGCTTTTATCACATTTCATTTTTAAATACCAATTTGGTTAATTTCTTAAAATTAGAAGTTTAAAAAATATCGACAAAAATTAAATAGTTAAAAATTATACCATCAAGGACGGAAATTTCAACATGAAAAAGTTGTTGTAATTTTTGCTGCATTGGATCCAAATCTTATCCATATGAAACAGAATGATATCGATAAGTGATGCATGCAAAAAGGCAAAACATATTCTCTTTGCCATTCTTATTGATGTGTGATTCATACAAATTTCATTTCATCAAAATAATTTCTGTTACATCATTTCACATTTTAATCAAATTTATAAAAATTAAAATTTATATTCTATAAAATATAAAAATATGAATATGTTAATTATAAATTAAATAATAAAACTTTGATATTATATATTTGTTTATATTAAATGTTAAAAGACAATTAAGTTTCAAATATTCGCGTCACTTTTGAGCCACGCTATAGACACCCATTGTCACCGTACACATTTGAGTGTGAGGCATATAGCCGAATATAATTCGAAAGTTACACCATTTTGGTATAATTGTATGACGCTTATGTGTTAACAATAGGTAACACACTTGGTACACATTGATTGGAGAAAGAAATACGCGTCACTTGCTAACTATTTTTCATTAAATTTTTCTGCCTTTTTGGTACACTTTTTATTTTCTTTTTCTAACGCAACGTTACCTCTACACGCTTAAAAATTTTACATAATAATGAAATTGTAAAATACACACTAATCACTATTTAGTGATTTAAATAAAATATCTACAATTTTAATTTACGCCGAATTTCTTTTATCTTTTGAATTGAGTTTTTGATTTTATTGAATAATAAATAATTAAATGAAAAAAAAAAAAAACCACAAAAAACCAATTATTTTACATTAAATTTCTTTTTTTACGTTTACTTTCCAATTCCGGTTTATCCGCATGATGTTTACGCACATGAACACCTAAATTACCACGTTGTTTAGCTTTATACGGACAATATGGACATTGATGCTGTGGATCTTTACCACCGCATTCAGAATTTTCATGTCGCCGTAACGTTGATTTCCAACGATATTTTTTACCACAATATGAACATTTATGGATTTCTTTAATGTCATCATTTGATGCCACTGAACCACTTGACACAATTGGTATTGTAGTTATTGTAAATGCAGGTGTTGTGGTCATCTTCGTCGGCCTCAACGTTGTTTGCTTAATTACTTTTGTTTTTGATTCATAAATATCACCACCCACCCCGTCATCGTCTTCATCAGCATCGTCATCATCATCCTCATCCTCATCATATTCACCATCATCATCATCATCAATAACAACAGCAGTAGGCGTAGCATTAACTGCACCGCCATCATCATTAACAATTGGTATTTTTATTTGTATTGGTGGTTGTTGTTGTTGTTGTTGTTGTTGTTCATTTATTATTGGACATTCAAAATTTTTTACTGTACTAGCTGCTAATATTGAATATTTTTCAGCTAGACTAGTATTATTATTATTATTATTTTGACGATGATGATGATTATTATTATCGTTATTATTTAAATTATTTATTGTATTTATATTGTTCATATTAATAATATTAGTATGTGATGATAGTGTTGGTGGTGGTGGTGGTGGTGGTTGTACTGATGATATATCAAAATTTAAATTATGTTGTTGTAATCTTTTATTATTACTATCGATAATTGCTGTTGTTATTATATCATTTGAATAACCGATTTTAGTGCCATCCGGCATTTCAATGTCATCAATATCAACATATTTTAATGTGGTTGATTCGGGTGAGATGACGGCCGCTGATGTTATAGGATGTAATGAAGCAAATGGTGTTGCGGTTGTAAATGGTATTGTTGGTATCACTATTGTTGCTAACGATTGGGATTGCGATTGTGGGTGTGTATGTGATGATGTGGTGAATGTTGACGACAATGATTGTGATAATGTTGATGATGATAATGATAAATGTGTTGGTATAATTTGTGCTTGATTTATTGAAATACCCGATTGTTGTAATGTGGCAGCTACAGCTAAATCAACAAAATTGATATTTGATGGTGTGTTTAATGCAAATATACCACCATCAATGTTTGTTGTTGTTGTGGTTGTTGCTGCTGCTGCTGCTGTTGTTAATGCTAATGATGTTGCATTAGTATTCGTAGCAGTAGTTATTGTTCTTGCTCCTGTTTTTATAACCATTGCTTTTTTATCATAATCATCAGATATTGTTGTTGTCGTTGTTGTTGCCAAATTTTTTACACCCGAATATTTTATTCGTGGATGTGATTTTGTTGTTAATAAAATTTTAAATGAACCCACCGGACCGGTTGTTGTTACCGCCGACGAATTATTCATTGCTACTGTTGCCAATGGTGTTAATTGTGTTGTTGTTAATGACGATGATAATGGTGATGATGATGATGACGACGATGATGATGATAATGATGATGTTGATGATGATGATATCGGTTGGGTTGAAACTAATATATCTTTATGACCTTGAATTTTTATATTTTGTATAATCTTGGGCACCGATGAATTTTGGATTTTTATTGTTTCTATCAATTCACAATGGAAATAAAAATAAAAAAATGATGGTTAGAATTTTTATTAAAAATTATTTTATGTAAAAAAAAAGAGAGAGAGAGAGAGAATGAAAAAAAGAAAAAAAATAATAACCAAATAAAAAATAAAAATAAAAAAATAAAAAAAAAAAAAGAAAAAGAAAACAAATTAATTAATCTTACTTAAAAATAATATCTATTAAATTAAAATAATAAAATAAAAAAAAAAAAAAATTATTAAATTTTTTTAATTTCAATTAATTTTATTATAAAAATTAAAAAATATAATATGCGATTTAGTCTTTTATTAATGTTTGTTTGGAATGCGAACGGTGTTTTGTTGCGGGCCTGTGTGTACGTACGTTTTGTGTGTTCTTAATAGAATAAGAAAATTTTTAATTAATTAAAAATGAAAAATTAACAAAATATATGCCCATATTTTTTTTTTTTACTTTACTGTTTCTTTTCAAAATTCCTTTCAGTTGATTTTTTATTTTATATATTTTTCAAATTGTTTTTCATCATTTTAAAATTTTTAAATTTTAAAAATCAATGATTGATGATGACACAAACCTAAAATAAAGAGAAAATATTAATAATATAATTAGTAAAATTAATGAAACAAAAAAAAAAAAAAAATATTACAATATTTTAAATATTATTAATTGTTATTTCCATAAATAAATTTAAAATTTTTTATTTATTTATTATTATTTATTTAATATAGGGGTAGAGGAGAAACAAATCAATCAATTTTTAAAGTACAAAAAAAAAAAAAATTGATTTATAATTATTAAAAAAAAAAAAAAAAATTAAAATTAATTCAGTTTTTTTAAACTTTTTATAAAAAAAAAAAATAAAAAACAATTAATCATTTTTTTAACTTACGCATAAAAATTTTAATAATTCTATATTGTTATATTCGCTTTTTAACATATAATTAATAAATAAAATAATTTCGAATGGGTAACAATAGAGACGCCGCCGCCGTCGCCGATGCCCATCCAAAATAAATATTTATATTTATTTAATTAATTTATAATTTCATTAAATTTTTAATTAAAATTTGTCGCGAACTATTAAAGTGAGTAAAATTAAATAATTAAAAAAAAAAAAAAAACAAAAAAAAACAAAATATTTTTTACAAAACATTTTTTTTTTTTTTCTTTTTTTTAATTAATTGCACTATTTTTAATAAAATTAATTATTTTAATATAAAAAAAAAATAAACTGCTGCGTACTTAAAATAATAATAAGTAAAAAAAAAATTATTCTATTTTAAAATTTTTCGATAAAATTAATAAAATAATAATGTGATTAAAATTAAAATTATGTTATGGGGGTAGGTAGGTAGGTAGGTAGGTAGGGCAAGCCAAAGAAACTATTATGGAAGACTAAGTCATAAAATTAAAGACGATTACAAAATAATAAGATGAAAAATTTTAAATTATTATACGATTAAAGAAACTGATCGGCTAAAATACTGAATTAGAAAAATCTAGTGTCGAAAATAGAATGAGAGGGATCGAGCAGAGAGGAGCACAAATGTTTTGTTAGTACAAGTTAGTAATTTTAATTTCTTATTAATAAATTGTTATAATTATAAAAAAAAAAAAAAATTAATATTTAAACAATATAAAGTTAAAAAAAAAAAAAAAATTCTAAGATGGAATTATAAAAACGAACAACAGACATTTTACGAAACATTATTTTTTAATTTTTCCATTATTTAAACTTTAAAAAATAATTAAAGTTATTTGTAAATGCGTGTGCAACGCCGATGTTCACACTCAATTCGATCCGACCGACCACCACCACAACAACAACACCACCAATACACTATATTCTTCCATAATAAATCTATTTTCTATTTAAACACACCCATTGACCCCCATATTTTTTTTAAACAAAATTAAATCAATTCAAATTAATATGAAATAAAATATATTCCAATCGATTTACGTGTCATTAATTAAATTTAACAAATGTCTTGGATTATGTGTAACAGACGTGAAACCTAAAGAATGTATGTTTTATTTTTTTTTTCAAGTATTTACACTTTGAATAAAATTCTTAAAAAAAATTTATAAATATAATACCAAAATATTATTAATAAAAATGAAATAAAAACGTATTGCAACTCAACAAACGAACGTTAACTGCATAATAAAACCAAATCCCTAACCACAAATTTATTTAATATTAATATTAATCAAATATATAAGGCACTTTAAATTTAATTTTATATTTAAATAAATTTTCACAAGTCATTACTCTCATTATGTTCGTCAGCTAAAATATGGAATAAAAAAAAAAAACTCACATTTGATTAGGCGGCCCGGAAAAATAAACAAAAACGAAAAAACACTCAACAAAATCCAATCATAATTATCTATAGTAATTTCTAATATCTCCATGGTAAAACAAAATTATATACGTTTCAAAAAAAAAAAAAAAAATGTTTAAAGCGTAGTACGGAAAAATGTTTTCAAACTACAACAACATTGGTTTTTGTTTGTCTGTCTGCTATTCTTAAAATAAATATAATAATTTATATTATAATAAAATTGTTTTCCATTTTATATAAGTACCGAATGTTCTTTACGCATATGTTCATTTAAAAATGCTTGTGAACGATATACTAATGAACATAATGGACATTTATAAGCAAATGAACGTAATAGTGATGCACGATTTGATTTATTTGATTGATTATCAGCATTTGATGGTGTTGTATTTGTTGTTGCTGCAGCTGCCGATGCTGCTGCTGCTGTCTGTGCTGATGGTGGCGGTGGTGGTGATGATGATGATGATGATGATGATGCTGCTGCTGGAGGTATCGTCTCATTATCAATATTATCAGTATTCATATTAATAATAGGAGTTAAAGTTGTACGAAATGTTGATGTTGTTGATGATGTCGATGATGATGATGATGATGACGATGATGATGATGATATTGATGCATCTGAATCCATATTTAAACGACATCGATTTAATATTGATATTTCTTTTGCTCTTTGTATAAATAATGCTAAATGTTCATGATTTAAAAAATTCATTGGTGGTGGTGGTGGTGGTAAAACACTCAAATTTGTTGGTAAAAGTTGTTGTGGGTGTGTCGATTGTAACAATGATGATGATGATGATGATGATGATGATGATAATGATGATGATGATGTTGGTGGTTGTGCTGTTGTATCTGAAGATGATGTCTTTGATGAATTAGCTGCCACTGCTGCTGCTACTGCAGTTGCAGCTGCTACTGTTAATGATGATGGAAATAAATCACGACGATATGATGTTTTCGCTATATGTATAAAAAAAAATATAAAATAAAAATTATATTAGAATAATGTTATTAATTAAATTAATTAATTAATTAATTAATTAATTGTGTCTTGTATATTTATATATATATTTTTTTTGTTATTTACATAAGTTTTTTTTTTAAAATATAATTTAATTAATAATATGTGTATTTAAAATGTAAATTTGTATATGTGTGAGTAGTATGAATGGCATGGCATTATCATTTTTATGAAGAAGATGTAAATATATTGTGAAATAGAAAATTCTTACCTTTAATATTAATTTAATATTTTATATAGTATAATTTAATATTAATAAATTTATAAAAATAATAATTAAATGAATTAAAAATTAAATAAATAAAATTAAAAATTAAAAAAAAAAATAAAAAAAAAAAATAAACAATATTATAATTGAGATAAATGAAATTTATTTATTTTAAATTAAAAATATACATTATAATATAATTATCGGCCTTTATACACTGCGATACAATGTGTAATTTAATTTAATTGAACATGATAACACAATTGCGTAACGTAAACAAATTTGTTGAATTTGGTGTGTCTATGGGGAAACATAAATTGTAAATGTTAAGAAAGTCGTTGTAACACACAAACGTATAAGTATTAACACCAAATCCAAATATGAAAATCTATATGCAAACTGTGTAAACACCCGGTTTAATAGAACAATTAAAATAATTAACATAAATTCAATAAAAAAAAAAAAAAAAAAATACTTTAAATGAATGAATTTTTGATCATTGAAATTGAACTACATTCAATTCATCGAGTTATTAATTTATAATTAATTTGTAAATGGAATTTTGAACCACACATTCTCATTATAAAATCAAATTAATTAAAAAATGTACAAATTTTCATTTCGTATCAAAGTGAAAGCGCGACACTTATATTAAAAAAAAAAAAAAATTAAAAAAAGAAAATAATTAAAATTAAATTATTAATTAACAAAAAAATAAAAAAAACCAACTTAAAATATTTATATTTTATTAATTTAAATGAAGGCATTGTAAAATCGATAAATTTGTGACTTCTTATATGTACCGGTGGGTACCGGTAGGTGTGGGATGACGGTCGCGTTGTGTTCCGTCGTATCCATATTGATGAAATGTGTTTCGCTTTAAATGACATTTACATTTAAACGTTAGTAAAAACATTGAATAATTTTACCGGAACACAATCAATAAAATGTTGTAACATAACTGCATAACCTTTACCACATAATATTTTAGCATTAGGATACCAATGATGGTGATGTGAAACCATTAAATTATCTAGAATATTATAATAATAAAAAAAAAAAAAACATAAAATTAATATTACAAATTTTTTTTTTTGTATTCCGTTCCAAATACCTTATCAAAAACGATTAACCAATCTTAAATGAGCTTATTTTTTCCAATTGTTTTAGCAAATATTTAAATTAAAAACAATCACAAAAATTCAATTATTTTTCTCCTATTTTTTAATTTAAATATTTCTTTATGTTTTTATTCATTGTTTTGTTTTGTAAACAAAATTAATTTTTAATTAGTATTTAATTGGAAAAAAAAAAGTAAATTTATTATGACGACGGATTTATCGTTTTTGATTGGGCTCGCTTTTAAATTATTTTTGCTTATAACTTTGAAATTTAAATTATATTTCTCTCTCCCCCTCCTCCGCCATTCCTTCCATTTTAATTTATTAAAATTAAGAAAAAAAAAAAAAACATAAAACTTAAAAATTTATCAATGCAAAAAACATTCTTTCTATATTCATATTAATTAAAATTTAAATAATAATAATAATAATTTATTAAATTGAAAATTATTCTATAAAACACCCACATTAAAAATTATTGCACAATAATAAATAAATAAAATTATTAAATAATAAAAGATTCAGTAGCTCTTTCTATAATAAATTAAATTATTTTAACAAAAAAAAAAAAAAAAAATGTCACGCACCGCTGCCGCGAATTTTTATTAAAAACTTCACTAAACCAATTAAACTATAAATTTACCATTTGCATCTTTTCTAACAAATGTCATATCTAATTTTAAAATATGCCAGCAACAATTTTTGTTAAATTATATTTTTAAAAACAAACAAACAAAAAATGATAATATAATTTACAATTTAAAACTATATAATTATCGAGTTAAACTAAAATATATTTATAATTATAAACTTAAATTTAAAAATAATAATAATAATAATAATGATAAATTAGTAATAATTTTGTGATAAATGATGAGTTATTTAAAAATAAGAAACCAAAAAAATTGGAAAATTTTGTTAATTGGCTATTGTTTTAAAAAGTTTTTTTACTATTACATTTTTAAATTAAAAAAAAAACAAACAACCAGACCTACAAATATTTTTCGTAAGTAATTTTGAGTATAATTTTCATATAAACGGATCAGTTAGTAAAATTATTAGTAAATAGAAATAATAAATATATATTATAAATTAAATCAGAATAATTTCGCATATAAATAAAATAAAATATTTTATTATTATTGTTATTTCTATTTTATTTTAACTTAAAATAAATTGAGAAAATGAACAGATCTCTAAAACATTTAAATTAAACTATTAAATGATTTCGAATACTTTCACATAGATATTTGTACAAAAATTGATGAAAATGGTACCCCCCATTACTATTTGAAGGAATTGTTTTGTTTTCATTACTATCTATATTTCAAGTCATACCGTCCCTCTACCGGTAAGGATGTGTTACCTCACCACATCAAATTGTTGCCCACATTTCTTTAACCGGTTTTGCAACACGAGGACGACCATTGCTGCCATTGTCGGAAAAATTACTTAATTGTGACTTTGGTAAATTTTGAATTACTCTTCTTGTAATAATCGCCAAAAATTGATTACTTTATCATTATAACTTAAGTATATATTAGTAATGAAAATAGAAATTACTTAGTAATACATTTTCGATACCATTTTTCAATAATTGATGAAATATCCACGAAAATCGTAAATCATCGTATAAAGATATAATTTTTTTATAATATAAATTGAAAAACAAAACAACAATCACTTCAAATACAAATTATGATTATGATTATATAAAAAAAAAATTTTCACTTATATTTATTGTGCGCGCATTGTGTGCACACTTATAATTTAAAAATAAAAATAATTAATATATATTCATTAAAATGTATAGTTTAGTTTAACAGAACCCAAAAACCAATGTATCAAATAATTATCATATGATGAACTCTTTTCATATGTTGTTCTAAATTCCATTTTCTTCGAAATTTCTTTCCACACACACCACACATAATTTTCTTTTCAACACCGCATTCATGATTCATATGCCGCAACATTATACTTCTAGTTGAATACCATTTTCCACATTTTTGACATGGAAAATTTTGTCCGTTACGACGTTGATTTTGTACAATATTTTCATTCATATTAACATTAATATTATTATTATTATCATTATTATTATCATTATCATTATTATTATTATTAATATTATTATTATCAAGATTAGTACAATATGATGAAATTTTATTATGTGCATATTGTGGTAAGTAGACGTAATTCTCCCAATAATCTGTAAATATAAAGAATATATTAAAAAAAAATTAATAATATATAATTTATTTTTAGTTTTTTATTTGTTTTTTCATGATAAATCAAACACACACTCACGCACCCACACACACACACATACTTAAAAAACACAAATTATGAAAAAAAAAATCTTAAACTACTGAAATTATATATATTATTTAAATTAAATAAAATATGAAAATTGAAAAATCATAAATTAATAAATAAAAAAATTAAAAAAAAATTAATTAAATAAAAAATAATAAAAAAAAAAAAAAATAAGGGTTTAAAGTATTCTAAAGTTTTTCGATATAATCAAATTTTTTATTTTTTCAATTGAATAAGTCCATCTAATTTATTTTAATTAAGATAATTCTAATAACCTATGGATTAAAAATTTCTAAAATTTGAAACAAAAATCACGCAAAACCGAAATAAAAAAATGTTCAATAACTTCTCGCTTCATATAACATTAAATATAAAAATATTCTTTTTCCATTTAAAAATAATACAAATATTGCTTAAGCACGCCTAGGGGTCTTACTAAATATATATGATCGAAATGATTGTGTAAGAATAGATATTATTATGGGTAAACTTTAACATTAGAAACTTAAGGCTTCAATTTATAAAAATAAAATGTTTTTTTTTTTATATTTACAATTTAAATTTAAAATCAATTTATGTTTTTAACAGCGTCCACCCACAACCACCCCATCCTTCCCTCTATTACAAATTAATTAATTATTAGAATATGTATTTCTGCCACTTGCGCGCACTCTCCCATTAAATAATTAAATAAAATTAAAATAATACTAGAACAAATCAAAATAAAAAAAAAAAATTCAAAGAATATATGAACTGACTTAATAACTAATTTGTACTGTTGTTGATTGATTGTTAATTATTGTTTCGTCGTCACCGCTAATTTTATGTTTTTGAAGTATATGTTTTTTAAGATCATGTCGATATTTTGTTGTATGTGGACAATATTGACAAAATTGTGTTGGTCCACGTCCACATTCATATTTCTTATGACGCTGTAATGAACCACGAACACGATAACTTTTTTTACATATATCACAAATATATACTTCAGTTGATTTGTCATCATGAATAATTGTAATTGTTGTAGTCGTTGTGTCATCATAAGCGCCCCTTGCAAATTCATCGGACGCTACTATATTGAAAATATCTGAAATGAAATTATTTTTTATTTTAAAATAAATTAAATTTTTTGTAATAATTAAATAAAAAAAAAGATTATAAAAATAAAAAAATAATAAGACAATTATTTTAAAAATAATTATATTTATTTATTTATTTATTTATTTATTTATTTATTTATACAATATTGAAACCAATATTATTTAATTTTTTCTCTCTATAATTATAAATCAATCAATTATTAAAATACTTACCATTAATTTATTTCTTAAATACAACAATTATAAAAAAATATAAATTATATAGATACAATTTATTTAATTTACAAAATTAATTAATATTTAAAAGTTATTTGTTTTTTTTTTTTTTTTTATGAATAACTATTGATAATAAAAAAAAAATTATAAATATATAATTTAGTACAGAGTGAATCAGGCATCAACGTCGAAATACCAACCCCCCTCCCCCCTCCCCCTTCCTCAATCAAATGATAATTTTGAAATTTGAAAATCAATATAAAATAATATATATTTTTTAAAAATATTTCTGCTCAACAAATATTAATTGTAGAACAAAATTATTTCACTCATTTGAAATAGAAGCGTCAATAACCGGACAGGTACCAGTAGCCGGACACTTAGTGTTACAGTTAAAAAATTATGAAATAAAATAATAAAAAAACAACTAAGTGTTCGGCTACTAGTAACTGTCCGGTTAATGATGATTCTCTACCCGATGGAATTACTATATAATTTTGAAACAATAAAAAACTGTGGTGGTTAGTGTTTTCATTGGTATAAAATAGTTATAGACGACGAGGCATTGCCATTGCCTGAATCACATTATTTTATTACACATTACATTAATGTTTTAAGAAAACCAAAATACCCGCGAATTATTAATATTTAAAGAAAATATAAAAATTTATATCACAATAGAATATTTTTTTTTTCTGTTTTTAAATTTTAAAATTATTAAAATATTAATTTAAAAATAATTATAATTTAATATATTGTATATTAATTTTAATTTGTACAATTTTATATTAGTAGATTGATAAAAAAAAAAAAATAAGGAGGTGGGGCACATGTATTTATAGCTATATTTTAAATTTCTATTGCCGTGTCACAACCAATATGTCTAATTTTAATTAATAATTAACCCAATGTTGCAAATTTGATTGCAATTTTTACTATTCTTTTAAGAAAATATATGTATTGGAGATTTTGCAAAATTTTTCCACACAAAGGGTTAATAAATTTTTCACATCATTTTTAACGAAATATTTGAAAAGCTTAAATGATTATTTTAATATAATTAAATAATGTTCAGCTACATTCATCATTCAATTTTAAACGAATTATCCGAAAATATATATTGTGTTGGACGTGTAACTTAAAGATTAATAATTTCTTCACAAACACACCACTATGGGTTGTTATTATAATCAATCTTATATATAAATAATGGAATTAAGGAAGGCGATGATAACTTTCGATTACTTGTTTATAATGAGATGTGAATATTGAAAGTCGCCACACAACCACCTAGTGAATTGTTCCCATTCCCCTACATCTTCCTTATAATATCCCTGTATTTAATTTGATTATTATCACAAACAGTAAAATATTTCACATGTCCCAAAACAAATGGTCAAAATGACACACACACACACACACACACACATCAAACAATATTTTTAATCATTTTCGTTATCATATGGAAATATATTTAATGTTTGAAATAATAATTCTTTATCTTTTATATCATAATCATAAAATCCTTCACGTTTATGTTTTTCCATATGTTTTGGTAAATTACGACGTTGTGTTACAATTTTTGGACATACAGGACATTTAGCACCACGTCCACATTCTCTTAAATGACCCCGTAAACCACTAATTTTTTTATATTTTACACCACATTGTGAACAAACAAATCGCTGTTGACCATCATCCATAAAAATAACTTGTGGTTCAAATTTAATCCAGTCACTATCATCAACAGCAGCAGCAGCAGCAGCAGCAGCAGCAGTAGCAGCAAATTCAGCAGAAACACCATCAGCAGCAACAGCACAATCACCATCATCATTATTACTGTTAATACTAGCACAATCACCACTGCTACTATACGCACCACAGCTAACACCATTTTCATTTTCAATTGTGACTGCAGCAGGAACGATAATGGTTCCTAAAAATGGAAAATAATTAATAGAAAGAAAAAGAAAAAAAAATAAATAAAAAATTGTATTAGTTTTAATTTTATTTTCCATTTTTTCTTTCATTTAAATATGAAATTGTCGCCATTTTAATTATTGTTAAAAATTAATTTACCATTTTTATTTTTAAAATTAAAAAATTATGCATATGTTAAATAATAATAATAATAATAATAAGTAAAAACTATTCTATTTTTTAATTTGGTTTTTTTTTTTTTTTTATAATTAAATTTATTTAATTATTAAATAAATAAATCCCAGCACCATTAAAAATAAAAATATTTCTATTATATAATATTTTATTTTGTATTATTTTTATAATAACATTTATTGTTTTTTTTTTTTTAATTAACATTTTGTTTTTTTATCCCCTCCCCCCCGCTCACATAAAAAAAAAGTCATTTACAATTACAATATTCTATTTACTTTTCACATTATTATTAATTATTATTAATTATTATTAAATATTATTTAACTAATTTTTTTACTATTATTATATTGTCTTTTTTATTATTTTTAATAAAAAAAAATAAATTAAAACTATTTATAGTCGTCCCCCTACTAACAAGGCGGTTAATACTACGAATATGCGTGTGCCATCCATTTGATTTTACAAACCAAAACGAAAACGATTTTAAAATTTCGACCAAATTTTATATAAACTGAATTTTAATTAAGTTATGCGAAAAATGAATTCCAGGGAAGCTTTGAAAACGATAGATAGCTATTCATAGAAATCTACAAATATTTATTAAATTATCACATAATATTGTAATTAGTTGAAATTTGTACTAATAAAATAAGTTTAACTTTTAATTTTTTTTAATTAATATTCCAAAACTTCGTCAAATTTTACAATTTAAATACTAAATTTGTCAAATTTTACAATTTAAATACTAAATTTGTCAAATAACTTGTACTTTAATGCGCATAGCCAAAATTGTCCTGTGCGATATTTTCAAATTTTCATTTAAAATACTAATTCACATAATCCAATATTAAGGAAAACTTATAAGTTCGAAAATTTCATTAAAATTAGACTAGAAAAATGATTAAATTTCCCACATTTTTTTTTTTTTTTGTTGTTATAATTTCAACATAAATCAATTTTAAAAATCTTCTATCTTTTAATAATAAAAAATGTTTATCTTTACTTAAAATAAAACATTGTTCTTCTATTTCCGTTTGTGTTTTTTTTTTACAAATCATAAAAATCACATTGCATTCGAGATGCCGCCGTGTCAAAGAGGGAGGCGGCGTCCGGCGGTATTGTGACTTAATAGTTTAGTTTCCATTTCGTTTTCTTCTATTATCCAGAATTTAATAATTCATGTGCTTCTTCTACCGTATATTTATGTACACATTGTAAATGACGTATAACTAAAAAACCATAACCAAATTTTCGACAGCATTTTGGACACAAATATGATCGGGATTTTTCACATTCATGACGTATATGACGAGTTAAAGAATATTTTACTTTGTAACTGTGAAATAATAAAATTTAAAAATACTATTTTAATTAATAATCATTATTAAATAATTGAATAAATTCAATAAATAAATAATAGAAATTACTTTCGATTACAATGTGGACAAACAAATGGTCCTTCTGCATTGGCAATATTTAATATCGTATCAACTTTCCAAAGTTCTGGTTGTGATGCATCAACTGAAAATTATACAAAAAAAAAAAACAGAGAGAGAAAGAGAGAGAGAGAGAAAGAAAAAATTATTATATTAGTTAAATTTTTAAAAAACAATTAAATAAAAATACATGTATTTTATTAAAATATTAATTTAAAAATGAAAAAATTATTAATTATAAAATTAAAAACAAAAATATAGAAAAAGAATCTTTAATTTTTAATTTCATAATTTTTTAATCTTCTTTTTTTTTATTTTTTTTTTTATTTTTTTTTATTAATAATTTTAAATAAACCAAACAAAACAAAAAAAAAAAAAAAAAATTAATAATAAAAAATAAAAAAAAAAAAAAAAAATAGAAAAAACAATAAATTAAAAATTAAAAAAAAAAAAAAATTATTAAACTTTACAAAAAGCGTTTAAAAAAAAAAAAAAAAAAACAAACAAAATGGTTTATAATTTTTAAATGTTAAATGAACTCACCTTTTAAAAAATGTATGTTTTTTTTTTTTTTTTTTTTTTTAAATATATTAAAAAATTAATTTCTTTTTCTTAAAAATAAAAAAACTGTTTTTTTTTTTTTTTTTATTTACATATAGAAAAAAAAAACCAACATTTTTTTTTTTTTTATTAAAAATATATGAAATGGTAAACAAAAATAATTGGTAAATTAAATACTAAAAAAAAATAAAAAAAAAAATATAATGGTAAAAATAAAAAAAAAAAAAAAATATTACAATTAAAACTTGTATACAAATATTGATCTTGTTTTTTTTTTTTTGTGTTTTTTATAATATTATAATAAAAATAATTATTATTTGAGTATTTTTTAATTATTATATATCAATAATATTTAATAATTATCAAAACAGAATATAAATGTAGGTAATCGCCATAATACCAATATTAATAATTATTAAAAAAAAAAAAAAAAAAGTAATATATATTTTATATTTTTTTTTTAACCCAACACCTTAATTAAAAAAATTATTTTTTTTTTCTTAACAATTAATTTTTAACATTAACTATATATAAACTAATTATTATTAAGATTTATTTTAATAATATAAAAAATATATATTTAAATATATTTTATTTTTTAAAAAACAAGGCACATTAGAATTATATAGGAATTATTGTGTAATTTCTTTCATTTTTTGTTTTTTTTTTTTTTTAGAGGTAATATGTTGAATTTAATACAAAATAATAATCTTAAAAACAAATAAATACTTTTATGGTGTAATATAAAAAAAAAAAAAAAAAAAAAAAAAATCAATTAATTAAGTCTAAATATTAATTTTTAATAAAGAAATTTTTTTTTTTTTAAACTATTGTTTTCAAATTCTTCATCATCATTTATTTTAAATTTTAATTAATATAAATTTCTATATATTTTAATTTTTAAATTTAAATGTTTAATAATCCCTCAGTAAATAATAATAATAATAATAATAATAATAATAATAATATATAAAATATCACTCTATATATAAAAATATGGTAAATGCTTAAAAAAAAAAATATTTTAAATAGTATAAAAAATAAATTAATATTATTCAAAGATATTGTATTTAAAAAAAAAATTGACGTGTCTGGGCATGAGTGTTCTTTTTTCTATTTGATGAAATTATTATCTTAGGTTTTTTTTATGATTATACATTTTTTTTAAGCACCATTTTTAATTTTTTCTTAATTACATATTTTATATATTTATTTATTTTCAGACATTTTTATTATTTTTATAAAAAAAAATTATATATTATGTAAAATAATAATTATTATATTATTAAAAATATCCGTTTCTTAATGTAACAATATTATTTAAATGCTGGAATGTTCACAATTTTCAAAATGGAAACTTTATTTTGTTAGTAATTACTATAAAAAAAAAAAAAAAATTCAATTGATATTCTCAGTTTAATTTTTAAATGCCCCCCCCCCCCCCCCCCCCCCATCCCCGAATTCAATTTACATGTAAATATATTTTTATTACATTTGTCTTTTAAACTCTGTGAAGAAATAATGGATTAAATTAAATAATTAATAAAATTCAGAAAAAAAAAAATTAATCCTGAGCGACAAAAGGCAATAAACAAATATTAATTAAAATTTGGAATTTTTGCCGGAAATTTTACAAGTACTAGAAGTAATAAATTTAAGAGAAAAAATTTTTCACATTTTGTTGCGACTGTTACAATTAACTTAAATAATTTAAATATGAAGCCACACGCATTGATTATTCATAAATTACTTCGTGTGTGTGTGGGCGCCATATAACAATTCACAAATTAATTTTTACAATTGTAATTCCGTATTAAAAATTCAATAATTCAATTAATATCCATCCCAGCTGAACTATTGATTCCATATAAATGTTGGAACAAATTGAATACAAACAAACAAACAAACAAGTAAACATTTATTTAAACAGTTGTTACTGTGTTGCTGTGTCAGTAGTTAGCTTTAACTTTATTACGTTGTAATATAATCACTAATATAACTATTATAAATCCCTTTACGAATCAGTTTTGGTCGATTGTGTGTACTGTGTTTAAACGACAAATTTTTTCAATACATAATAATAAATAATATTTACACGGTGTTATCGAATGAAGGGCGATACGTTAAATGGTCATAAGGTACATATAATTCCACGTCGAATATACTAATACTTGTTTATTTAGAGCTCTGTATTGACCATAAATTAAAATTTATTTCGGTAGCCTTGTATACCCGTTGCTAACTTCGAAATTAGGGTGAATACAAACAATTATTCTTAAATCAACTTTATCCTACAGCTACTAAATCAAACATTTTACTTAATTAATATACATTTTTATAACAATTCATTTTAGTGCGAATTTACTTTTAAATTATTTTTTAATATTTAAAAATATTTTGTGATATTACTCGAAATTGAAAGTTTGTGTACCGTAAATTTTCTGTATTTACCATATAATATCAAAGTTATAAATATAAATTAAATTAAGACTACTAGAGAATATACGTCGTAGGGCAGGTACCTTTCTTCAATTAATATTTTCGTCTTAGAATTATGTCCTTAATCTCCACCCACTTTACTTTTAACGATTTTACATGAATAAAAAAAAAACACTTAAATATACATGCAAAAAATAGAATAATATGTTTTTATATGAATGTGAATTATCTGAATTATCTTAGAAAATTTGTATTTACTACGCGATTACATATAAATAGTAAAAAAAAAAAAAAAAACAACACAACATTGACCATGTCATTCGATGGAAACGTAAAAAAGAGTTACGCGAAGAAATATATAGTTAACATAGCCAGATAATGTTACAATGGAAATGGGGCGAGGTTAATTAAAATATCTCTACAGAACCGTGTTTCCATTATAATATTATCCAGCTAATATTTAATTTGTATTGTTGCCGTCGATGGAAACAATATAATTGAAAAATAATTCAAATTAAAATAATTTTAAAAAATTAAGTAATTAGTAATAAAAAAAAATTAAAAAAAATTAAATATTCGAATTTGACTTATTACTATTTTCATCATCTTTCATTTCAATAATTTTATCACCTTCAATTTTTATACATTTTTCTTTGTGCATACGTTCCATGTGTCGACCGATATGCATTTTTTGTTTAGCTTTGTATACACAAAAAGGACATTGAAATTGTGGATCTTTACCGCATTCCCATTTCTGATGATTTCGTAACGATGATTTTAATTTATATAGACGACCACATTCTGGACACGCAAAACTGGCACCGTCATTCAATTGATTCGGCGATTTTCCATCCGGTGATGATGAAGATGCCGGTGTTGATGGTGACGTTGTGTTGGTATTGGTGTTGGTGGTGGTGGTAATCGTATTGGTCATTACTTTTGTCGCATTAAATTTTCCGCCCAACAAATCATCATCTTTTAACGATTTACCATCGGCATTATTTATTGACAAATCCGTTGGATATATTAATTGTTGTTGACTTTCACGTAATTGTGCAACAATTGGTAATGTTAATTGTGCATTCCATTGTTCCCATGTTAATCCGGCTATTGTCGTTATACGTAAATCTTCAGGAACTGTAAATAAATTGATTTTTTTTTTGTTATGTTTAGAAATTTTTTTTTTAAATAAATATTTATTTATTTTTATTTTATTTTTTTTTTTTTTTGTTTCTTTTAAGGGCATGAGCGTGCACGCACACACAAATACACAAATACACAAAGACACACACACACACACACAGTCAAACAAACTTACTAAATAATTATAAAATATACAAATAAATATTTTAATATAAAAAGCTAATTTTATATTTTTTTTAAATAGCAAATTAATTTTTATGGAAAATTTAAATAATAAAAACAAATAAAATAAAGCATTAAAAAAACATAATTAGGGCGGGTGTTTATATTTCTTACATCTGGACACTAACACTAATTAATTAAAAAATAAGTAAAAGAAAAAAAAAAAAAAAAGAGTTCATTTTTAAAAATTTATATATTATTTTTTTATATTTTTAAATGAACTTTTTTTTTCTATTTTTTCTATTTTAAAACAAATAAATAAAATTATGTAAAATATTTTTTCTTTTCAAAAAATTTAAATAAAAATTAATTACATAATTTTATTTTCAATAAACAATAAAAACAATAAAAACACAATATAATAATATATAAAAAAAAAATATATATATATTTAAATTAAAAAAAAAAAAAAAAACAAAAAAAACCATTCAATGAAAAACAAACAAAACAAAAAAAAAAAAAAATTACAAATATTTAATTTATAATTAAAATCGATTTTTAAGATTTCCACTGTATTTTTTTTTTTTTCTTTTAAAAAAACTTTTGCCAAAAAAATCAACAACAAAAATAAAAAAGCGCACATTTAGCAAAATATTCTATAAAAAAAAAAAAAAAATGAAAAAATTAATGATTAATAAATATAATAATTAAAATTAATTTTTTATATTTAACAACAAAACGATCATAAATTATGCAATAAAAATTTGTTACACTCGCTTGCCTGTATTTAAAAAATGGTATCATAAATTTCCATAATTTCTCTTTCCCCATTTTAATTTCAATTTTTATTCATTTTAAAAAAAAACATTATTTTTAATTCGTTTCGTTTCACCGAATGTCAATCTTTTCAAATGGAATGCGTTGGCTAAAAAAAAAAAAAAGAAAAAAAAATTAAATATTAATTAAATTATTTTTAACGAAAACATAAATATTTTTTTTTTAAAAAAAAAAAAAAAAAAACTATCTTTTTTCTATTTTTTTTTTTTATTAATACTATTATTTAAATTAATATTATCTTTATTATTAATTATTTCCTTAATTTATAATTTTAATCATTTTATTTTTTTACAATATGAAAATGATAAAATGCTTATTTTATATATATTTAAAATTTTTTTTTTTTTTTTATTAAATCATCATTGTGAATTTTATTTTTATTTTTTTTTTTCGATTTATGAATTTCTACACTATTTTTTTTTTTTATTTATTTATTTATTTATTATTTATTAAAAATGAAAAAAAAAAAAAAAAAAAATCAAAAAAATAAACAAAATATTCTAATTATTTTTGTACTTACCTATTAAAATTAAAAATTAATTAAATTAAAAATTAAAAATTTTATATTAAATTATAATTAATAATACGTTTACAAAATATTATTGTATTTGATAATGGTTTGTCATTAATTTAAAAAAAAAATTAATTTAATTAATATATGAATTTAAAAAATTAAACTTTATATTTAATGTGTGGCCAGCCCTAAGGAAGACGCAGTGTAAAGTAATAATTAAATCGAAATAATGTCACTATTTGCCAAAAAAAAAAAAAAACAATAAATATATTTGTTTTAAAAATAATTGAAAATGTGGCAAGTGACAATTAAAAATATTGAAAAAAAATTGTGGGAGTGGGTGTCTCCTTTTATTATTTTACTGTATTGTTGTTTACACTATACACTGAGTGGCACAGCGGCTCATGCTAATCAATCGTGAAATACATTACATGTGAAATTATGTTGGATGATTGGCAGATGTCATAGGCTAGTAACATGACTTGTGCCTAAGCGTACACTAGACTAATACATTTTTCAATTCTGTGTCCGTTTTAACCATTCCACCACAATATATAGATTAACATTCTGTGCAAAATATCAGACGCTATTTCGGCTCAACGATCTCAACAAATTGAAATAATTTGACTTAGAATAAATAAAAATAAAAAAAAAAATATTTAATTTAAAATTGATAGAATTAATTTTCTAAGTGAATTTCATTATGTTTTGAAATAGATTAAGAATAAATAATTGCAACAAAATACATTCGGAAAATATCATATTTTTATAAGTGGCGTCAAAAATTAACCAAACTCAAAATCTTCCAAAGGGTTAACGATAAATATAATTTGAATTATTCTGTAGTTTTTTAATCATATTTTAAAATTATTTTTACCATTCTATTTTTCATAAAAAAAAAAAAAAAAAAACTGACAAAATTGTCATCGAAAAAATTATTAAATCTACAAAGTTTTGTATCATTTGGTGATCGATCACCGTGGTGATGGTGTGTATCTGAGTGTACAATAAAACTAACATAATTTTACAATATTAATTCACGGTATGGATTTTAAACAAAAATTTATAATTTCCTACCAAAAAACCCAATTTCTATTATATTTACACAAATTATATTAAGATTGATCGATTTTTTTTAGGCGAATACGGACCTAACTCAGAGTTATTATAATCAAATATTACAAAGTGGATGAAAGAAGAAAATATACGGTGGCTTCTTTTTCATAATTTTTAATTTGCTTTGTAATCACACGAAATGTATTGTTCTACTTTAAAAAAAAAAAAAAAAAAGAAAGTGTTCCGAGATTTTCCTCGTTCATGCACTTTGCAATATTTCAGTATAATAACTGCCATCGTCCCTATCGCTATAGTCAATATCAATTAGCCTAAAAAAAATCGAGTGATCCGTAAATATATTTATATTAGTGGTGCGGCTTCTCTCTGAATATACAAGTGGATGTTGTGCTTTCATTAATTTGTAATACATTGTAAAAAGTGAATACATAAACAACATAAAATGTATTATTAAAATTTAGTAGAAATATATATATTCACAATCATCGTAATCATAAATTGTACACAAATACACATTCGATTCCATATCGAGTCACAACGTTGAACACCTACTACAAATTATGAATAAATGTTTGCCCATTTTCTTTTTGTTGTGGCAAAACTTCTACTTTCGCTGTAAACACATTAATACTCGTCGTATATAATTTTGTATATATTTTTTCGTATCCACTAAGCAAATGCCATGAGATGCCACACCGCCACTGAATAAATATATTTTTCAAATTTAAAAAAAAAAAAAAAAAAAAACTAAAACTATTATTTGTTTTCTTGTATCCTTTTTTCCTTCAAACAATTAATTAAAAATTGATTTTTAGGCGCTCAAATTTTTCTATTAGATTTTCTACGACTTTCCAATTCCGGTTTATCCGGATGATGTTTTCGAACGTGAACACCTAAATTACCACGTTGTTTTGCTTTATAGTCACAATATGGACATTTATATGATGGAGCTTTACCACCGCATTCAACATTTTCATGACGACGTAATGTTGATTTCCAGCGATATACTTTACCACAATGACGACAATAATAATTCTTTTGTTCTTCATCAAATGGATTCATTGATGAATCACTTACAGATAAATCATTATATTTAGATGATGATGTGTCGCCACCGCCACCACCGCCGCCGCCACCTCCACCACCACCACCATTACCACCACTCGCTTTACTTTGAACTTCAAGTTTTTCACCCGTTGCTATAATTGAATAATTTTCCGTTGGCGGTTCTTCTTTTAATGTTATATTTTTTGTTATAATTTCAGTTGTCATATTGTCATCACCACTACTATCACCGCCACCATCTGATGTTGATGTTAATTCCGCATCATCATCTTGAATTTCTGCCAATTCCAAATATTCATCATAATCATCGTAATTTTTTGTGTCAACAAATTGTATGGCTGTACTAGCAGCAATATTATTTTTACAATTAGTACCACCTACACCAACACTAGCAGTACCACTCGTAGTACTATTACTATTATTATCAGCGTCTGTTGTTTTCATAGCAATTGATGCACGTTGTTGTAATTGTGATACTTTTATTACTTTTACATGAGCCATTGACTTTTGTTGTGTTGTAGATTGTTGTTGTTGTTGTTGCTGTTTTTTCTCTTCCTGTTGTTGCTGTTTTTGTTGCTGTTGTTGCGGTTTTTGTTGCTGTTGTTGCTGCTTTGGATGTATTATAATGTTTGGTCTTGACACATTTATATTTGGTGTTGTAGATTTTGTTTGTAAGGTTATTAGATCTTTAATAAACGAATAAAATAATTGATAATGTGTTATTATAAAAATGATTATTTTATGATAAAAATTTATTTCTTTTCATTTCGTCGACATAACACAAGACAAATTATTTTTAATTTACAATGGAATATAAATTTTATGCAATCTTCTTTTTGTTCTCTGATGTGTTCTGTTTTTCCTTGCATTGAAATTTTTTCCTTTAAAGGTTAAACATTTTTAAAAATACAAAAAAAGAACTGATTTTAAGAACTCTGTACTGGTTTTTGCATAAAGAAATGAAAAGTAGAGGACATTTTACGACAGTTTTATCAAAAATCAATTAAATAAAAAATACATTTCAAAAATTTTTTACATCCAAACACAATCATTATTAACACGAAATGATTAGCATATTTTAAATTGAATAAATGAAAGCAGAATTTCATTTAATAATATTATTTAATTATATAACTGTGTGTGTGTAATTTAATGCTTTTAAAGTTCGACAAATTCCCAAAATTTTCCTTATTTGACATAAATTTTATGGAACTTTGTCTTCGATTTTATAATAATATTAAAAAGAATTAAATTTGAACTCTCTTCCTGTTCGAGATTAATCCTTCTGATTTTGCTGCAAAATCATAGAGAAATGGACAAAAAAATTCAAGTGTACCCATTTTTAAAGCATAATTTTTTTAACATACAAATGAATTAAAAAATATTTCTTGATGAATTTCAGATAAAATCTTTAAATTATACAATTTTTTTAGGGATATTTTGCCTAATTTTCATCACTATTAATTATCCAATATAAATTTGTACGAAAATTCATCAAGAAATATAAAATTTATATATAATGAATGATTTGTCGATACTTAAAATTATAATGATTATAATTACCACATTCTTTGGTGATAGGTCGTAATATTTTATCGGCTCCATTTATTTTGATAACTTTTGGTGGTTGTTGTTGTTTTTTTGTTGACAACATAAATCGATTATCTTTACCCGAAGAAATAACAATATCATTACTTTCTAATAAACAACCGTCCAGATCCATTTTATCAACAAAATGTTTGCCTATATTAAGCAGAAAAAATATATAAAAATATAAAAAAAATAATAATAATAGTTACAAATTAATTAAATTATTAAAATAAAAAAAAAATTAATAATAATTTAATCTACTACCAACATTTTTTGTTTTATTTTTAAAAATATATATATTATAAACAATTAAATTTCTACGAAATATAAATAAATAACTACTAAAAGAACCAATTATAAATGTTATAATAAGTTTTTATTCATAATTATGATATTATAATAATAATAATAATAATAATAATAATAATAATAATAATAAAAATACTAATAAAAATTATGGGGTTCCTTCTGTTGTTCTTTCAAAAAACTCAATATTAATTTATTTAATTTAATTTTTATCCATCATCAATTCATCTACAAATCTATATTATAATATCCATCGTGATATCCAACTATTCATACATTTATTTATTTATTCCTTGGATGACTCGAAGGTCGTTGATATTTTTTACTTTTTAGATAATCTGCAATTTGATTTTTTATAAGTGTTGTATTTTTATTATTTATTGTTTTCTTAAGTATTATTGATTTGTCAACACCTCCACTCCCACCATATTTATTATGATTATATTGGGAACGTATTCTGTGTTGTCCTATATTTATAGAAAAAAAAAAAAAAAATTAAAATAAAAACAAAAGAAAAAATAAATATTAATAATAATTTAGAAAATAAAATAATAATTATTCATTTTAAATTAATTTAAAATCAAAAAAAAAAATTATAATATAAAATTTAAAACACTCAAAATTCAATTATAAAGTGGAATTGAATAAATTTTATTCATTTATTTTAATTTATTATTTATCAAATAAATACAATATAAAATAATGAAAAAAAATTTAAAAATTAAAAATAGGAAAAAAAAAAAATTAAATTAATAAATATAAATGTTAAAAATCACCTTTTATACAAAAAAATATTACAATAACATTAAATTTGTCATCAGCTCATCATCAGACCCCACCCGTCCGTCTCGACAAAGTTATACTACGAACTAGAATTTTAATAACCCTTAATTTAAAATAAAACAATTAAAATATTTAAATATTGTATTAATTATTTCTGTTGATAAATTAAATGTATTTCCAGGTTTTTGTAATCCAATGTAGCTAATCATAATTATTAATAATTTACTGAATTTTAAAACCACAATATTCAAAATACAAATTGAATTGAAAATTTAAAAAAAAAATAGTAAATAAATTATCTAATCACAAATACTTCGTCGTCGGTAGTAAAAAGCTAATTTTTTTTATAAATTCATATTCCACAAGTCGCTTCCAAATCCAATTTCTTGAAAAACTTTTTGTTAATTTCTTTTATTAATAATTAACGACTTTTTAAAATACACGCGCGTTTGTTTAATAAATGATTTTATATTAAAAGTTAACGCGTAAATCATATGCGTAACCAAAGTGGAGGCGCTGCTAATATGGCATCAATAAAATATTCATTACAGTCAACAATTTGGTAAATTACTCTGCATTGAAAGTAATAAATATATAACAATTGATTTGCGATTATCGAAAGATAAATTGTTTATTTCATCAAAAAATAATGGTATTAAACAAAAACATCTAAATTTCGATGATGGAATAGCACAGCATCCTTAAACGAACAAATACTATTACATAATACACTGAAATATTGCACATGTGAAATTACGAAAATTTCAATATTTTACGATTGATGCGCGGTCCACTAAGTCATAAAAAAAAAAAAAAAATTATTTAATGTTAATTATAATATTTTTTTGCAAAATCACAATAAGGTGATTTATTTATTTATTTATTTTTTGTAATTTTAATAATTTTAATTCTACAAAAAAAAAATAAATAATAATAAATTTTTGTTTAATAATTTTACTTTTATTTTATTTTATTTTATTTTATTTATTTATTTATTTTATTTTTTTTTTTTTTTTTTGTTAAACTTATTATTATCACAATCGACGCCAAACCAAAGGCTAACCGCTGCAAGCGTCGCCAGCGGCAAAATGATTATAATAAATTAATAGTTAAATGTTGTGTTTTTATGTGTGCATTTAAACTATGTTTATACCGTGTTATAAACGGACAAAACATACATCGTTCAGATGGTTGTACACCACATTCATGACGTAAATGTCTTTGTAAATTTTTTTTATACATGTATGTTTTACCACATCGTGGACAAACATGTGATAAACTGCTATTAATTCGTTCCGAATTACCGCTAATATTATTTAATGTTGTCATCGATTTTAACCAATATTCACCACCACTACCACCACCACCACCACCACAACCACCACCTCCTCCTGCTCCTACAGTTCCAACAGTGTCACCAAAGTTATTCTCGCCCATCATCATCAGCATATTCATATCTGGAAAAATTAACAGAGAGAAAAAAAAACGATTAATTTTTTGCAAATAAATTAAGATTTAATAAAAAAAAATGTTTTCATTAATTAATTAATTAAAATACAATTAAAAAAAAAAAAAAAAAAAAAAAAAAAAAACAAATATTTTTGCATTTTACAAAATAATATTTACTTTATTAGGTGTCGTGTAATTATATGATTATTTAATTGATTATTACGTTTAAATCGTAAATTACAATATTGACATTCATATTTTGGTATTTGACCACATTCTAAACGAAAATGTCTACGCATATTTTTACTTTGTGAATAGTCTTTACCACACCGTGGACACACAGAACGATCATTTTCATTAATATTTTTTGTTGGTAACATATGCAATGGACGTACTCTTTTTGTATTTTTATTCTTATTCGATATTATCGTTGTTGTTGTTGTTGTTGTTGTTGTTGTTGTTGTTGTTGCTGGTGGTGATGGTGGTGGTGATGGTGTGGTTGTTGCTAGTGTTGTTGTTTCTGGCGTTGTTGTTGCTGGTGTTATTGTTGCTGGTGTTATTGTTGCTGGTGTTGTTGTTGCTGGTGTTGTTGTTGCTGGTGTTGTTGACGCTACTATATTGCTGCTTGTTATTCGAACTGTGTGATATGTTGTTGCCGCTGATGATGGTGGTGGTACACTAGTAGTGGTAGTAGTAACTGTAGTAGTAGTAGTAGTTGCCGGTATAAAATTTATAATATCATAACTAATATTTGATGGCATTACTTTTACTACACCATTATTATTATTATTATTATTATTATCATCATCTTCATCATCATGAATAACGTCATCATGAATAACGTCTTCATGAATAACGTCATCATGAATAACGTCATCATTATTAATTTCATTATAAATACGTACTAAATTTGTACCATTTGCATCAATAAAATTCCAATTTATAGCATAATTTTCTTTTGCTAGTGTAGTACTAACGTCAATAATTTCTTTATCTTTATCATTTTTATCTGTAAAATTAAAAAAAAAAAAAAAAAAAAAAAAAAAAACATAATATATTAAAAATAAATATTTAATTTTAAAATTAAAGTAATAAAATAAAAAAAAATGTTTTATCATTAATTTAAAAAAAAAAAAAAGTAGTTCATTTTATTTTAAACAATTAATTACTTTGTTTTGTTTTTTTTTTTTCTTTTTTTTAATCTTTTATTTATTTATTTATTTATTTTATTTTTATTTATGACATTTTTAACAAAAGACAGTAAAAAAAAAAAAAAAAAAAAATTAAATAAAAAAGGCAATTTTTTTTTTTATTTAATTAATTAAATTTATTTTATTTTATTTTATTTTCTAAATATCATAATAAAGAAAAACAAAAAAAAAAAAAATTTAAACATTTAAAATTTATAAAATATTACAATTTATAATTGGAAATTAATTAATTTTTTATTGTTTTATCATAACGAATGCTTATCAACAATATGATATTTAAGTGAATCTTTTCTGGTATAGGCCTTCGAACAAATTGTACACCAAAATCGTTTTGGAACACCACATTCAAGTCGAATGTGTCGCTGTAACGATGACAATAATGTATACGAACGTCCACAATTATTTAAACATTTATAAATATGGCCGCCACTATCAATATTTATAGGTTTTTTGGAGATTTTACGATGTGGTCCTAACGGGAAAACAACGTTTCCTAAATTTGTTTCGTTTCGTTTTTGTTTTTGTTTTTGTTTTTGTTTTTGTTTTTTTTTTTTTTTTTTTTTTTTTTCCAGGAAAGAACGAAGAAAAAAAAACATAAAAAAAAAAAAAATAAACAATGATAATAATAATATTAAATAATTAAATAATTAAAAAGCAAATTATAAATACTAATGTTTAAAAAACAAAATACTTATTTTAAATATATTTTTATATTAAAATATTAATAATAAAATTTAATTAGTTATTTGATAATAATAATAATAAAAAAAAAAAAAAAAAAAAAAATAGTTAATTAAAATTTTTATTTACAACTTTTTGTTTAATAGTTTTAATTTATTTTTCAAAAATTTTTATTAATTTTTTTTTTTTTTTCTTTTTTATTTTATTTTTTCTTGTCACATTTATCCATTTAATTAATTAATTCATTAATTAATCTGTCGTCAATTTGGATGTTTTTCTCTAAAATGTGTTAGTAATGTATCCCTATACAAACAACTGAATCCACATAAATGACATCTAAATTTAGGATTTGTTAATGGTATTTTACTTAAGCGTCCAAAACGTTGGTACGAAACTATTTCATTTTGTATTTCACATAATGGTGGTGGTGGTGGTGGTGGCGTTAGCGGTGACGATGACACCAGCTGCTCTGGCGGTGAAGAATTGCTAATGACATCAACAAATTCAATTGGTATTGTAGCAATATCTATTTTTACCTCATTTACAGAAACGGCTAAAACAAATTAAAAATAAAAATAAAAATAAAAATAAAAATAAAAATAAAAATAAAAGAAAAGAAATACATTTTTTTTTTCTTTTTTTTTTTTTTTTTTCTTTCATTTTTAACAATTAAAATTAAAATAAAAAATTATTTTCAATAGATTTTTTCCTTTTTTTTTTCTCTCTTAAATTTATTAAATTTAACAATTAATAATATTACTATTTAATATATTTGTATTTGTTTTAAAAATTCATAATTATTAATAATTAAATATTAGTTCACACGAAAAAATTAAATTTAAATTAATATTTTTAATTATTTTCAAAAAACCGATAAAAACAATTCTTGTAAATATTGTAAACAAAAAATAAAAAAAAAAAAACAATTATTTATAAATTAATTTTTTAAATATTCTTTGGTTTTTAATGGGGTAGGGAGGGGGGAGGGGGACGGGGGTAGGATTTTTATTAATTATATATTTTATAACAACAACAACAGAATAATATAAGAATAACTATTTTTTTTTTCAATTTTTTTCTTTCATAATCTTAAATGTAAAATATATATTTTGTTTTAAATTTTAACAATAATTTATTTTAATAAATTCGTTTCTAATTATATTGTATTAATATGATCCTAAAGTATAGTAGTAGTAGTAGTAAATTTGTTGGGATACTTTTGTAAATATTAATTTCTTTGTAAAATGACTACACACCACATTTGCGCACACTACACTCACAACACACACACACGATATAATTAATTAATATAAATATAAATTTTATGTTAAAGATGATAATATTTTACACAAACTCCTGATTCAAGATGTCTTTTTAAATGTGAACCCTGTGAAAATCCTTTACCACAAATAACACATCGGAAATTTTTTTGTCCTCCACATTCATATCAAAAAAAAAAAAAAAATAAAAAATGAAAATTGAAAAAAAAATTAAAAAAAAAATAATAAAATTAAATAAAATAAAAATTAAATAATTTAAATACTTTTTGGTTTTCAAATTACCGTATGTGTCGTTGTAATGAACTAGCATCTTTATAACTTTTTTTACAATTTGTTCGTGGACATTCATAACGGCCATCACCATTCATATTTACAAATTTGGTTAAATCCGAAAATTTTAAACTATACCAAATGTCACGATAACCACCGATGGCGCCGCCACCATAATTATTATTATTATTATTATTATTATCTGAAAGAATATTTTTTAATATGAATTGCGTTTTGTTATAAAAGAATTTTATTTTATTTCTTGTTTTTATTTTTTTTTTTTTTTTTAAATTAAACACTTAAAAACTGATTAAAAAATAAATGTTTCTTTTCCATTTTTATTTTTAATAATATAAAAATAATTACCTGGGGAGGAGGGAGATTAATGTTTTTTTTTATTTTTTTTTTTAAAAAAAAATCTATTATTTAATTATTAAATAATTTTTTTAATAAAAAAAAAAAAAAAATTAATATCAGAAAATATAATTATTTTAACTTAAATTATAAAAAAAAAAAAAAAACAAAAATAGTATTTCAAAACAATTAATTTGTTTTCAATGTATTTTAATTTTACTCCGTCATTTGTATTTTTCTCTTATGTTTAGTTATCACATGCGTTCGTAAATGATTTGGTCGATAATATGATTTCGGACAATGTTCACACTTATATGTTCTAGGACTATTTATGCATTCACTTTTCATATGACGTATTATGTCACAACGATGTTTATATATTTTACCACAAACATTACATGAAAATGGACCAATATATTTTATTGTGGTTGTATTTTGTTGTCCATCACGTGCAGCATGACGATGATTTTTTGGTTTTACGTCTACATTTATTTCCGATACGGCGGCAGCCATTTGAACAAACAATAAATTATCGTCGAGTTGTTGGTTCTGAATTTGATGTATCTGTTGGTGTTGATGTGTCTGTTGCTGTTGTTGTTGATGTGTCTGCTGTTGTTGTTGACGTAATTGTTGCTGATGTTGCTGTTGTCGTAGTTGATACTCCTGTTGTTGTTGTTGTTGTTGTTGTCGTAGTTGATACTCCTGTTGTTGTTGATGTTGTTGTTGATATAAAATGCCAGGATTAAGATCAGTAAAATATTTACTAAAATTAATTTGTTCATCTTTAGACATATTATTTAATTCATTTATAAAATTATCATTATTTACATTATCATAATTATTATTATTAATATTAATATTATTATTATTATTATTATTATTATTATTATTATTATTTAAATTTGAATTATTCTCATAATTTAACCATTGACGAAGATGATAATCTAGAAAATAAAATATATATAAAAAAAAAGGAAACAAAAAGGAAAAAAAAATAGAAATAAAATAAAATAATAATAAAAATTATTTATTTTAAAAATTAATTATCAATTTTATATATATATTTCGCTTTTTGTTGGGTGAGTGTGTGTGTGTGTGTGGAATATGTATTAAAATGTTTACGATAAACATTAATAATTTTATTAAAAAAAAAAAAAAAAAAAAAAAAAAAACAAACAAAATAAAAAATTAATTATTTATTAAAAATTATCTGTTAAAATTAATTTTTATTTTGTGTAATTTAAAAAAAAAAAAAAAAAAATTACACTAAATCCAATTTAATATTAATTACTTAACTGTGATACAAAAATAAAAATTAATACAAAAACATTTTAAGATCAGGAATGTTTTCTTCTTTTTTCTAAAACCATAATTAATTATATCAGCAAATTGACAACAATAATTGAAAAATAGCCAATTTTTCTATACACAATATTTTGACTAAAACATTCAATAGTAGACAATATCAAGTGAAATAGAATTTCCACTGTATTATCAAACACCAATAAATTCCTAAAATTATATACCTAAAAATACTACTCCATAACTCTCCGGACACACATTATTTAAAACCATATAAATGTTACAAATGTATGTTCAACAATGTCAAACTTTGTCAACACAAAATATTACGCACACAAGTGTTTGAACAAATTTTAATTGTAAATGTGTGTGTGTGTGTGTATCAAAAAACCAAAATTAAAAATTCAAAATAATATAAGAACAAAAGAAAAAAAAAATTTATTATTAATTATATAAATATTAATTCACAATTTTCTTACGATACAATTTTATTTGTACAATATATTTTTATGTATAAATAAAAATAATTAAAAACTAATCAACAAAATTTATGATATCCATATACTCACCACCACTCACACGCCCATCATCCCGTCGTGCCATATACCACCCACAACAACCAAACAACCAACCAACCAACATAAAAGAAAACAAGAGAATTAATTAATTACAAATCCATCATCGATCATCCATCATCCATCATCCATCCATCATCATCATCATATTTAATTTCCATGTGCATTATTATGCATTCTAACAACATGTAATTTTAAAATATCTCGACGTCTGCAACTGTAAACACAATGCAAACAATTAAAATTATTTTTATTTTTATTCAATACAGTACATTCATATTTAATGTGTCGCTTCAAACTTCTATCATATTTATAATTTTTTCCACATATGCAATTAAAATGTAATTTATTATTGTTGATGTTGTTGTTGTTGTTGTTGTTGTTGTTGTTGTTGTTGTTGTTGTTGTTGTCGCTATTTAATAACACCAAAACTGAAATATTTGAAAGAGAAAAAAAAAAAAACAAAAAAACAAAAAAAAAAAAACAAATAATAAAAATAAAAATTAAAATTAAAAAAAATTAATAAATAAATAATTAATTAATTAATTAATTAAATATAAATAAAATTAAAGTCATATAAATTTATTTTTATACAATGACACATTTTTAATATAATATATTTTACTTTTTAACAACAAAAAAAATATATCAATTTTACACATTAAAAAGGATCTTATTGTTTTTCGTGTTTTTTTTTTAAATATATATAAATTTTCAATTAATTAATAAACAAAAAAAAATAATTACTTTTCTTAAACAGGACACTTAAACATAAACACTATGGTACAATTACTAAAATAAATAAATTATTATCATCAATATCATGACATTGATTCTGTTTTTTGAACACCATGCGTTAAAATATGACATTTTAAATGATCGGGTCTTCGACTTATGTGTTTGCAATAGGGACAATGAAATTTTACAACTGTTCGGCTATAGACACATTCATATTTTTCGTGTCGCACCAAACTTCCTTTCGCCGAATATGTTTTCCAACAC